>CAVLEF010000107.1:705000-738253 GCA_963661955.1 Leptosia nina | reverse complement strand
GGAATCACGTCGCGTAGATAGACAGGCACGCCATGGTAGCGGAGCCCAGCCATAATGACGTCCCAGGGCAGGGTGTAAACGCGTTGGCAATATCCAGCGACACCGCCAAAACAACCCCGCCCTCCACCACAGTCCCGTCTGACACATCGCGCAATCTCGCGATCGCGTCGAATGTCAATCGCCCCTTCCGAAAGCCAAACTGGCAAATGCTCAAAGAGCTTTCCCGCTTCGTTCAGCAGCACGATCGGTCGATACGCCGAAGGCGAGTCCGGCGGTTGGCCAGGCTTCTGGAGAAGAACCGGCCCTTCTTCCTTCCACAAGTCCGTAAAGACACGGTTACGCAGACAAAAGCTTGCGGAACCGCTCGTCGAGGCCGAATTGCAAGGCAAGAGACAGAACCTTCCCGTGCACCCCATTAAAGCTGAGCTAGGCCGATGTCACGTCCGGGACCCCGGGAAGCGAAGCACCCGCATGGGGAAACAAGGCCGACACGACTGAGTCCAGAAGTGACGGCTTCATGCTGGATGTAAGGGGTGGGGCCCAGGGGACGCAGCTTGCTCATTACGAGCTTGTACGGCCGCCCCCATGGATCGAGCTCCAAGATGCTCAGAAGCTCCTCCTACACCCTTTCCTTCGCCTCCGCGATCTTCTTCCTCAGGGCCTTCTTTGCCTCCTGATGCATAGTTTACCCGGGCAGAGCCCTGTACCCGGGTAACCTTAATACAACTGGCGGTCGGGCGGTCGCCAGAGGTTGGCCGCTAGATGACCCGGTTACTGTCGGACCACTACTGCGGGCAAGCGGGGGCGCGGTGTCGCGCAAAGGTGCCTGAGCTTATTAGCCAGCTTATTTTTCTTAAACCTTTAGTTTATTTTAGTTCCAGGGAATGAAGTTGAATTATTTAGATTAGCTGTTTTAGAAAGTTCGGCTTGATATAACACTTCAACACAGCCAAACACAATCTTTAAACGATTTTTTTTCTTTAGAAATTATAGCGCCTGATAAAAATATATAGCAAAAGTGCATGTAATGGAAAATCTTAATTTAAACCTTAAGTTTATTTTTACTTCTACCGGTTGAAAGTGCACTTGGACGTGAATATTTAAAGCAGTATTTGTTTTATAGTTGAGGAAAGTAAAATACATATTTAATTTATACTCTAACTTTATAATTTTACTCTCGTCTGTAGGCATAATCTATGCTATTTTTTATATCAAATGAATTGTAATGTATCAATATGTATGTATGCAATAAATAATATTGTATTCTAAATCAATTAAAACATGCCTTGGTCGCATTAGACTTTCAAGCAAAAAAATATATATAATACAGTATTTTACAGTAGTCATATATTCTTCTTTGTTTGTTAATACAAAAGGAGCTTTAATATAAAACTTTTTGAAATCATGAACATTTTAAGCTTTTTTTTAGAAAGCATAGTCATATATTTTTACTACTAATCAGTTTCAAATTCTATGTAATGCTTATAATATGACAAACTATTAAGGACTTGATGACAAAACAGTAACAATTAAATAAAATGCTTACGTATGCTAAATATATGAATATTAAATTGGTAAAATTAAGATAAACTGAAGTATACAGACTATTGCTCTTATTTGTTATCTATGCAGGCTGGATAAAGGTCATGTGACAGTAGACTTTGTGTAAATGTCGACTGACAGTTGCCTTGAATGGCGCCAAATGTAAACGGTGCAAATTTGCTACGTCAAACTTGGACGAATTATTAAAAGCTTTAATATAATTTCACCTCTCTTCTTTGTTATTGATTACTAAAATACGTATATTTGAGGAACCAATTGAACTATTCTCGCCTCTCAGTTTTGTTTGTATTAATAAAACTGAAAACACTAACTGCCAATAACCGACCTTCACAACCGGCATAAAAATGTGGAACGGTCAGTAAATCTTAGTAGATTATGGTGCAAATATGTATTTTCACACGTCTCGTAACGTTATTTCTTTTTGTAGATCAATCCGTCGCGGGCGGTGGATTTTTCAACGCAACAAATCAATTTGCCAACGCTGGAACTCCTAATCAAGGCCAAAAATCAGTATGTATACTTGAGATTTAATTTTTACATTATTTCCTCGCTTATTCTTTTCTTTGATGAATTTACAGGGACGTCGGTCATCACGAACTGCACCTATAGTAATAAAGCAAGCTCTGCATTGTGGTGATGAAGGTATCAAAATTTGGGGAACAGAGATACAAATTGTGTCTATTGTTGCTAGGATAAGGAACATTCGGATACAAAGTACTAAAATTACATATACAATACAGGATATAACTGGCAGGATGAAAACGGTGCTATGGCTGGACCAGGAAGCTATGGAGGAGGATGTAAGCTTATTTATTTTATACTTACCTACTTTTTAATATCTATGGTTATATTCTACTACTTCATGTGACAAATGTTTCTTCCCAGGACAAATCTGCACCAAAAGTTCAAGTAAACGATTACATCCACGTGTTTGGTAATGTGAAAACAAACAAGGGTAAAAAAGTTTTGATGGCTTTTAAGATAACACCAGTGACAGATGTTAATCTTATAACATTCCACTACCTCAACTGCATTAACAATAAACTACAACTCGAAGCGCGCTCTAAAAAGGAGAAAACCACTAATATGTCTAGTTTCACTAATAATGTACCTGCAAATTCTCTCGTGGGAATGGACAATGGCTCGGTGAATGGGTTGAATCCTCGTCAAATGCTAGTGTACAATCTCATCAGGGTCTCCACAGTTGAACAAGGCATTAGTAAACAAGATATATATGCCACATTGAAAGATAAAATGTCCAGCGTAGAATTTGAGTAAGTATTGATTAATAAGCACAAAAGCTGTGTCCCGATACATAATAAAGTTAAGTCAGCATGACATAGATAACTGATCAGCTATTTCCCTGGATATAAAATAAAAAACAAATGTTTTGGGTGGACTTTATATTATATCAGAAATGCTCCATGCCTCACCAAGAGGCATAGGATTTTATTGTATTTTCTACTACCATTATACACACCATATCGTAATAAACAAGCTATCCCCAAATATAGACTCCATAAACAACAAATTGATTTGCGGGGAATTGTATTTGTATGTTTAATACATTGCCAGTTGAGGTTGCAAATTTATCAATAAATAAGTTTAAAAAAATTCATAAAATTTAGATTGTCTCAAGAGGCATATCAGTGTTTGAACAATTTCTTATATGACGAGAATGCCTGGCAGTGATATGAAGTGCTGCTTTGGTTAATGAATTGACAAAAATGTTTTAGTTTATAAGATATGTTTTAATTTTAAAGAGAATAAGATATTTTTTCTTATACCAGTTTGGTAAGAGTAATTTATTTTTAATTTCAGTAACATTTTAGAGTGGATGTGCAATGAGGGTCACATCTACTCAACAATCGATGAAGAACATTTCCGCGCCACAGATGCCTTCTAAAGTATTCATTTTTTTCATTTTAAATAAAACAAATGCAAACTGATTTAAGATTCTTTTATTATCTTTTGATCAATGTAGTAAATGCATAAAAAGAGATTTTTAGGTGTTTTTCACTTGATACAGATAACAATGTTATTTCAACAAGTTATAATGTAAACAAACTATGTATATTTTTTTATTATAATGTAAAAAAAATACAACATGTTCACGATGCTTTTAAATATCTGGAGACCTATAATTCATCTCTCACGGCTGTGTTTTTAACATCTGGATACTTTCCATCGTACGTTTGACTTTCCAATTGCACATTTTTAAGTTCATTTTGTTCCAGTAGATACTCTTTAGCCGTCCAGGCTTGGGAGCCATCTTTGAACATGAATATAGCTCTATCGTCATCTATCAAGTATCTGAAAAAAATAATAAACATATTTTGCATTTGTTGGAAGGTGTTTTCTATGTGAAATTGTGGAGGCAAGTTTTTTATTGGCATTAAAGTTATATAAAGTAGATTCTACATATAGCATGCAAACTAATCTTTTATTCTTCTAACAAGATACTTTAAATGAAGTTATATACCTTTCCGCTTGTATATGGTTGCTCCATAATCCGGTTTGCCAAATCTTTGTTAACTCTTCGGTTCTTGCTCTCGGTGGCCGGTTAGCAACGGTGACGAACATCATCAAAGTCTGACCTTTCTTTGTTTGCTGTAGAACCGCTTCAGGATTAGACATATCGAGTTGAGCCATGTCTATCGCTGGAGGTTTACGTAAATGTTCTGGTAGTTCATCTTCTGGCAGAGGTTCTTCGTCCTCATCCCACTGGTCTAATAACCTAACACGTAAACAAAATAAATAACTTAAAAGGTCTTGACTAAGATGTTATCAAGTTTGTTATCATCGGTATACATCACCGTTCCATGTCAGCGTCGGTGAAATCTCGAATGTCTTTCTTCGCCCAAACCGGCTTTTCCTCATCTTTATATTTTTTTGATAATACACAAACGCAGGATAGAATTATTAGCAAACCTAAAGATTTATGCATATTTAAAAACTGTAAATATTTCCGGCCGTTGAAAATGCGAACAATGATTAATTAAAAGAATAAATGTATCCTTAAATTATGGAAGTAAATAAAAATCCTAACCACTAAGCAAATAGGAGGCGGGACTCAATAAAAATAATATACAAATGAATGAAACGTACTATCTCCCTCAACAGTCAACTCCAACCTAACAAGAACGTCAACAACCCAAACTTGCCAACATTAATAAAAAAATATATCGATTATAGGTATGTACCAGCGATTAATCGATCAGGTTTTATCGATACCTCTAGCCATCCCTATCTTCCATTTGTTCATGTTGGCAACATTGGTTTATTGACGTTTTTGTTAGGGTTGGCATTCATTCAGTTTGTGCGTAGTCTACTATTTAATATATAACTAAGCATTAAAATAACACACAATTTTAGATACAATGCAGCTTTTATTTTACAATATAATTTACATTTATTATACTCTTTAATCAATATTAATGTAACATTAAAAATGCCAATGACAGGAAATGCCTGTATTTTCAGGGGAAATAAGCGGAGACAGGCGTAGCTCTGAACGTGCTAGGTTTTGAAGGTCTTTTCTCTCTGTAGTCAACTTTAGGCAGCTCGATGTTCTTATTTTCTTTTCCCTTTGTCGAGTGTGACGTCGCAGATTTCACTTTGCTGGAATCTAGAAGTCGTAAAATAACCTTTAATAAGATTATACCGGTTTTGTTTCAAACGCCAATTTACAGTTCGAGGCATTTCCAACTGTTCTTTACAGACGGAATTTCGTACACTAGACATCTATAGAAAAAAAATATATATATATATATAGGTACATTAGTACAACTGGGGATACGTGAGCCTTCATTTACATTTTTATATATCTATACTAATATATAAAGCTGAAGAGTTTGAACGCGCTAATTTTTGGCAGTACTAATTCGAATTCAGACTTATTTTTGTGTTTTTAATTTACTTTAAACAACGACTAGTTGTAACAATTTATAAAGATGAGGAGGTTTGCAAAAACAAATTTTGATGCCCTAAATAACTATTCTACGCGGACGATGTCGCTGACACGGCTAGTTTATGAGTTTATGAGTTCTAAAACATAAGTGTTTGGAGCTCTCATTACCTTTTTTATTAGCGTTCAAGTCTTCCGACACCGGTTTTAGATATTTAGGATCCAGTCCTTTAGCGATTCGCTCTTTTGGATAAACATTTGGACTGTCTTCTAGACTCGACCTGAAATAAGACAATAAATAATTGCTAGTGACAGAATCAAGATGATTTTAAAATACACAATATATTTTTAGAGACCACGAGTTAAATGACGTCATCTCAGTATTCCTGCCACAATATATATTATGTATATATAAAAATATTACTTGGACATCCCGTAGAAGTTAATAGACTCTTCCGACTCGTGCATCAATGAACTGTTGGGGTGTCTGTCGGGCAAGTGAGGCGTGGAACTGGCTACTTTGATACAGTGGTTTCTATCTATCGGAGCTCGGCTGCCGGTCTCTTCCAGTTTTTTATGAAGCCATTGGACAACTGGAAACATTTTACAAAACAAACTGTTACTATACTAATATTATAAAGCTGAAGACTTTGTTTGTTTGATCGCGCTAATCTCAGGAACTATTAGTACTGCCAGTTCCAAAGATTAGCGCGTAACGAGGGTATAAGAAGAGTCCACACACCCATGTTATTGTTCTTGATAGTTTCATCTCTGTCTCTGATCGTTACTTCATTCAGCTCGCACTTCTCTTTCAACATTTCGACCTCTTCGCGTCGCTTCTCCAATTGCTCGGTGCAGTTCTGAATCTGTGAGTTTAGATCTTGTATTTCCTTCGTGTTTCTTTCTATGACCTTCTCTTGTTCTAGCGCTATCGCCGTTCGGCAAAGGAGCTAAAAACAAATTTGTTGAAATAAATCATTAACGGTTTAAAACGCGATATATTGTTTGAAAATTATTTTAACTACGGAACGAGGTTTCGGATTCGGAGCCACGGTCGTAAACGTCGGGCCGCAGTTAAAATAATTGCCTAACAAGTCTATCTAATATATATCGCGTTTTAAACCGTTAAAGTATGTTAAGTATTTAAATGTGATGTATACGTATGAAAGATTTAACCCTAGATTATTTTCTATTTTGTTTAAAATGGCTGTTACCTTATCTTTCATCTCTATAAGATCAGAGTTCTGCTTAGAGATGATCTGGTTGGCCTTCAGCAGTTGCTCCGCTGTCGACTGGGCTGCCTCGTTATTTCTGTTGGCCAGGGATTCGCTCAGCGAGAGACGCCGTTCCAAGCTATCCTGGAAATATTCGTAAAATACACATTTAAATAAAACATATTAACGGTTTAGAACGCGATATATTATAATTGGGCGAATTGACAAAAACATCACTCTTTGAGATATGTTTTAAAATATATCTAAAATGACAGAATATGTTTATAAATAATAATAAATATTTATCGCGTTTCAAACCGTCAGTATTTTATTTAAAAGGTATGTAATCGCAATATAATAACCTTTTCCATCGTCAATGTTTGAATACTTTCTTTAAACTCCTTGATAACATCCGCATCATCTTTCACCGTCTGAAATGTTAAAAAATCCAATATAAGTTATATATTTCAAATAAATGGTTACGGATTCTGGATAGACCTTTTCTAGAGATGTTGTTTTAACGGTTAACTGATGAATCTGCCTGTCTCGCTCTGTTATCTCTCTTTCTAATGCGACATTCTTGGCCGATTGTGTGCTCAACTCGAGGTGAAACCTCTGCACTTCCTTTTCTAGATAACTCGTCCTTTGATTCTTCTCACTGTAAAGAGGATGAGAACTTCTAAGATGTATCGTCTGTTTCGATTTTAAATTATCAGATGTCATTGTTCTATAATCTATATTTGTGAGTTAATAGCAAAGTTCCCTTAACTAAGATTGAATGCGCTTATAGCCTAATTCAGTTTTATACATTCAGCTCGACTCTGGAGTTCACATGTACTTTAATATTAGTAATAAACATATGGCTATGGAGCCAAAATATCTTGACAGCAAATCTTGTTGACTGTCTCTGTAGCCAAATGGTTAAACATATTGCCTAGCATTGGTTAAGCGCAGGATTTCTCTTACTTACTTAAATCTTATCGAGATGCTATATGTCTGGGTTATTTTACAATACCCCATGTGAATCATATGTTTTTTTTAATAATAGAGAAGGAGAGACGAGCATGGGGTCCTATTTTGGCTTTGAAACAAGCAAATATTTGTCTCTATCCCTTGACAAAAAAGTATATAATGTAATAAAAAAAAAGTTACTTGATTTGCCTCTCCATTTGAGAAATACTTTCTTTTAAATGTCTGCATGTATAATTAAGTTCGTCAATTTGTTTGTCCTTCTTGCTCAAGTTCTCCTGAGAACTGGCGATGAGGTTCTTGGCATTTATATCTGCTGCTTTTTGAAGCTGAAGCTTTTCCTGGAATGAAGATTTGAAAGTTTTTAAACTATGTTTGTAAATAGGTAATGTGAGGTACAAATTAATTTAACTAAGGCCCAATATTTCTGAAGTTTTACAGCAGCCACATCATCACTATGCCAATGTAAAAACTGTTAGGCTAGCGCCATCTGTTCTGTTGTAGTTGGTCTTCATTCCAGCCAGACTTGCCAAATTTCAAACCATTAAAGTGATTTATTAATATGTTGAGGCTAGTTTCATTCGTTAAAGTTAAGATTTTCTCAGTATATACAAATTTTGCTGTAAGGATTCTATACCTGTGCTAACCTATCCTTCTCTTGCCTTAGAGATTCTAGATACTCAGATTCACGTCTTAGTTTATCCTCCTCCATTTTACTAACAGACCGTGTCAACTCCTGTATCTTCACCTCCATTTTGGCACATCTGTCGTTCCACAATGTTTCATTGCTGGTCGCTGAGCTTTTTAATGCTGATAATGTTTTCTAAGTTAAAAGAAAATTACTTTAAGCTGTTCGACACATTTAGGACATAACTAAGGGAATAGAAATAAATTTTAACCTTTAATTCTGCAATAGTTTCCGCCATGTGTTGTTTGACATCATTGTCATTGGCCGGCCCAGTTTTTAAAGACAAGTGAACGAGCCTCTTAAATTCATTGTGTTCTACTACTTCAAAGTTGTAGTCACTATGATTTATTTGGTGCAGTATTAAAAACCTAGAAAATATATTTAATGGTTGATGAAAAATCTAGTTTTCTTATTTTTAAGATAAGCAATAATATAGAACAAGTTGTAATACTTAATAGAAACAGAAAACAAGACAAACAACAGTTAAATGTTTACAATTAAAACTAAAAAAAACACAATACATATGTAATTAAATATTAAATAAATGGGGGGGGGGGGGGGGGGGGGGGGGGGGGGGGGGGGGGGGGGGGGGGGGGGGGGGGGGGAAAAAAAAAAAAAAAAAAAAAAAAAAAAAAAAGGGGGGGAAAAAAAAAAAAAAAAAAAAAAAAAAAAAAGAGGGGGGGGGGAGAAGGGAGAAAAAAAAAAAAAAAAAAAAAAAAAAAAAAAAAAAAAAAAAAAAAAAAAAAAAAAAAAAAAAAAAAAGGGAGAAAAAAAAAAGGGGGGGGGGGGGGGGGGGGGGGGGGGGGGGGGGGGGGGGGGGGGGGAGGGGGGGAGGGGGGGGGGGGGGGGGGGGGGGGGGGGGGGGAGGGGGGGGGGGGGGGGGGGGGAGAGAAGCCCCAAAAACCCAAAAAAAAAAGAAAAAAGAGGGGGGGGAAGGGGGGGGGGGGGGGGGGAAGAGAAAAGGGGGGGGGGGGGGAGGGGGAGAAAAAAAAAAAGGGGGGGGGGGGAGGAGGGGGAAGAAAAAAAAAAAAAAAAAAAAAAAAAAAAAAAAGGGGGGGAAAGGGGGGGGGGGGGGGGGGGGGGGGGGGGGGGGGGGGGGGGGGGGGGGGGGGGGGGGGGGGGGGGGGGGGGGGGGGGGGGCCCCCCCCCAAAAGGGGGGGGGGGGCCCCCCAAAAAAAAATTTTTAAAAAAAAAAAAGGGGGGGGGCCCCCCGGTTAAAAAAAAAAAAAAAAATTCCCCCGGGCCCCCCGGGGGGGGGGGGCCCCCCCCCCCCAAAAAGGGGGAGGGGGGGGGGTTGGGGGGGGGGAAAAAAGGGGGAAAAGGGGGGGAGGGGGGGGGAAGGGGGGGGGGCCCCAAAAACCAAAGAGAGGGGGCGGGGGGGGGGGGGGTCCCGGGTTTTAAAAGGGAAAAAGGGGAAGGGGGGGGGGACCGGGAGGCCCACGGGAAGGAGGGCGGGGGCAAAAGCTAGACAACAATATAGTTGCTTCTGAAAAGGAAACCACTCAGCTACGTTGGAACTGATGTCCCAACACTACACATACTAATATTGTGTGGCACTAACAACACTAATATTGTGTGGCAGGAGCCACACAATATTAGTGTTGGACACACTTGTGAAGCTTGTTTAGCGTTGTGAAGGACACACTTGTGAAGCTTGTTTAGCGTTGTGAAGGACACACTTGTGAAGCGTGTTTGTTCGTGAGAAATATAGGGTATGAATTGTATTGATAATAATTTTTCATTCAACAAACAATGCAGAAATATTGAGGAACATCCAATGAAAGTCTCACATATTATTAGCGGTGCATTGTTGCAACAGTCGTACAACTTGAGATGGAAAGTTGTCAAAATCGATGAGCAGACCCTGTTGCTTCTTCAACTCTTCATAATCACAACGGGAAATTAGTATCCGACACAAGAATGTAGGGTCTTCGTCATTAGATAACGTCAGCCTCTGAAATATTGAATTGTTAGGAACAGTTGAATTAAATTTGTCAACATTAAACCATATAATAATAATATCTGCATTCACCAAACTATCGCTGTCGAAGACTTTGTCCACGCAAATAGATATATCTTTTTTACTCTCTTCAAATCCTCTTTTAAACGATATGTAATATTTACCCTTATGAAACGTTTTAGACGGCATTATAACGTCAATTTCAAGTGAATTAACGTATGATTTTACATTTAGTTTACAACAACAAACGATTCTTTTTTGAATTAGACCTCTCTGTTTTGACGTTTAACGTCACTTTTCGCGATTAGTCAAATTGACATTTGAAATCTAAGACTTACAGAGTGAAAACAAAACATAAAACTCTAGGGATGTGGATGTTGATTCGAGTAGAAAATACTATTTCGTAGACAGCATATGGTAGCTAATGCTTCTGGTATTTTCTTAAAAAATAGGTGCCGCTTTACATAGACGAAGACATATTTATTCATCTGTGCAACGTTTATGCCTGTGGTTAGTCTATTTTTAGTCTTCCGATTCGAATGCTATTATGCTAGTCTGTGGCAGTTCTATGTCGTAAGGATTAACAAAGTCAAATGGAACATCTGTGCCGTACATAAATCATAATATAATACTACACAAAAATTAGATTAATTATGTTTCTAAAATCAGATGTTATGAATTAAAGACGAATTTATAATTTTACCATAGCTTTGGCATTTTTCGTTAGTTGCAAATGTATCGAAGTGTGACAGTGTAGTGAAACAGTGATATAGATAAAATGCCATTCAATTTTTTATGTTGTGTGAGAGCTGGAGTGGAAGACATAGTGGAACTGGACTATTCACACCAGTCCCTGACCGATGTTCCCACTGACGTGTTCGTGTACGAGCGGACGTTGGAGACACTTTTGTGTCAGTGCAACCGGATCGCTGAGTTACCGCGACAACTGTTCATGTGCCATGGTTTGAAGTTTTTAGATTTAAGCGACAACGAGCTCCAGGCTATACCCTCCGCCATATCTTCACTGGTGAACTTGCACTACCTTAATGTCAATAGGAACACTTTAGCCTCTATCCCGGACAGTATGAAGGCCCTAAAGCATTTATTATTTTTAGACCTTAGTGTTAATCCTTTAGAAAAACTGCCAGACACTATCACAAACCTGACGGCACTTCAAGAGTTGTATCTCAGTGACACTTACCTTGAATATCTGCCGGGCAATTTTGGAAGACTCGCACACTTACGCATACTAGAACTGAGGGATAACTATCTCATGATTTTGCCAAAGTCCTTGTCAAGATCGACAGACTTGTTGAGATTGGACATCGGTCAAAATGAATTTCAGCAGTTTCCCGAAGTTATTGGGAGATTTTTAAAATTGAAAGAATTGTGGATAGACGGCAACAGCTTTACAAATATATCATCAGTGATAAAACCGCTAGAGAATTTGGTTCATTTGGAAGCCAGCAATAATATGATTGAAGAGTTGGCTCCTGAAATTGGACATTGCACCCAACTGCAAGACTTGTGCTTATCCATTAACAACCTGACGCAGTTACCGGACAGCATAGGCAAGCTGAACAACTTAACATCGCTCAAATTAGACAATAACCGACTTTATTCTATACCGGAGAGCATAGGTCAACTGAAAAATTTGGAGGAACTTATGTTAATGTGTAATTATTTAGACAACCTCCCATCATCTATCGGTCTCCTCAGAAAACTACAGTACCTCAATGTCGATGAGAATATGTTAAGGTACATTCCACCCGAGATCGGGAGTTGCAGCAAATTGTCTGTTCTGTCTCTCCGAGCGAATAAACTGACTAAAGTCCCACCGGAGGTCGGACACTTGACCGCTTTGCGTGTACTCAATTTAGTCAGAAACTCTCTTAGTTTTTTGCCCCAGTCTCTACTGAACTGCGAAAATTTAGTGGCCCTTTGGCTTTCTGAGAATCAAAGTAAGCCACTAGTACCCATGCATTCAGAAATAGATCCTCACACGTACGAGCAGGTCCTGACATGTTTTCTCTTTCCGCAAGTGCCTTTAGAACCCGTTGAGTTGAAAATTGAAAAAGAAAAGTCTGAAACTGGTGACGCTCAAAATTCCGTGAGACACATCACCTTCGTAGACATGAAGCCGACCATCAAACTGCCAGAGAAGGGGGGACAGTTGAGGCGGGCGCCGACTCCCTATCCCAAGGAGCTCAGAGCCATGGCCAAGCACGCGAGGAGTATTCACAAAGACGGCGCTCAAGACGGTATTCCGATGCAGAACGCTGTCCATATAAAAGCCGCTAAAATAACTCCCACTTTACAGCAGAGATTCGCATCCGACAATCAGATAGAAGACACCCTCTTAAATAACGACACTAACGTCGGTTCTACCGAACAAGATCCCATGAATGTGTCACTCTACGACAATCTTCCGACCGAAAACTCCTATGACAAACCCTTAGATCTCGCACACGAACAGGATACGACCTATAAAAGCGTCGATCACGCTCTCTATTCAGAAAACAACACGGCCAACACGAACGTGTTCAAAGACGACGTCAGTTCGTATTCGTTAGTGTCCAGCCACTACAGTATTAGTCAAAGTGATAAATATGGCCGCGTCGACCCCGGTAGAGCTAATCGTCCAGTACAACACAACAACTACGCAGAGTGTCAAAGTTTTCCCACTTCGTGTGAAAATAACTACAGAAGTTGTAACGACGAAGCCTGCGAGCAGATGCAACGGTTGAGTCTGAGCTCCCAAGATAGACATTGCCCGGACGAGCCGTTGCTCACTCACTATAGGGAACCTCCGTACGGCTCGAGGTGCACGGTGGACGGCAACCTTCACTGCGATCCAGCCTATATTACGAAAGACGCGTTCCACGACTCCGCGTACAGAGGCGACGCCTACGCTAGCGCAAAGGAGAAACTGTACAATAGACAGAACTACGACGTCTTCAACTACCATCCGAATGTGGGACGCCAACTGCCGAGTCCCCGGCTGCATACGGTCAGCCAAATAGTGAATTCGACGACTTTGCCTAATATTAGTCATTATAACGCGTACTCAAATCAAAGAGAGGACGTGCACTTCAGCTCGGCCGCATCGGCGAGCCCGACTTACGTGGCCACGCAGTCGCCCGAGCTCTACTCTCCGACCGGGCACACGAACGACACGAACCCTTACCGCATGACGAACACTCCCCTGGTGTCGGACGACGGTAGCTTCCCCCACGTGCAGCAGATGGCCACGCAGAACGTGTACGACGTGTACGGCGCTATTCCGCCGTCCTCCGAAGTGACCGCGGCGCACAGGCGAAGTCCGTGCATATCGGAGTCTTCGTACGTGAGGGCTCAGCCCCCGCCGTACCACATCGCGGCCCCCTACACCAAACACGCGCAGTACTTCAACGGCTCCGGCGGATAGCCGACTACCCGCGCGTCGCACGGGAGGCCCTTTTAGTTGTACGGTATTTTATTTATTGTGATATAAGATTGTGTTGTAAAATGTATAAATCATCGTAAGGTGCTATGGAAGGAACGTACCGGAGACCGGTCGGAGATTCGAGAGGATATTTTTGTGGAAACGTTTAAAAGAGTATGTAAAAGGTACTTTCAAAGTACGACGCGTATCAACTATGTTGTTTTATCATATTGTTGAGTGAAAACAGAGTTTTTTAATATAAGAGTTAGTAATAAATTGTTTTATCGTAGGAAATTATTTAATTGGATAGTTTATGGAATAAGGGAGATTTTATCACGTCTTAACGGTCCGTGAGTCTCGGAATTTCCATGTGAATTCCGAGAGGGAATCGGGTGATGTTATTTTCAGGTGCACATTTTAAATTCAGTGTTGCGTGTAATGTATAATAGTAATACAAAGAATGCAATGATAAATAATTACTTTTTTCTTGCTGTTGAATACTAAGAACATATTTACATATTCCTAAACACCTATTGCATCAATATTTTATACAATTTTTATAAAATGTATTATATCGTACGTTGCATATATTATATTCTGTCCTTGTTAAAGTTGTTTAATCCCTGTATCGACGCTGCAATCTACGCGTTGTCAGCTATAAAATTAAAACCGATTCAATCGTGTATTTTTCGAAGCGGTGCTCAAATTACCATTAAAATTGTACTTACCCATCGTAACGCAATCTTTGAAGCTTTATTCCTGTAACGAATTAAGTTCCTATTTTTATATTTTTTTACGTAAACTAACGTCATTCCGCAATCTAACCGCGAGGCTTTCTATTCCTCGGCTGGAAGTTATTTACACTAAACTATTGTTTGTTCTACTATCTATTCATTCTACAGTATTCAAACTTTCAAGGTGTCTAATGCAATTTCATTTAAATAATAGGTCCTCCAAGTTTCTGCACCATAAGTGGGGGATAACCGCCCCCACGCGTCCACGGGTAGTGATGCGTGCGATAAAGGCGAGCGTGGATTTATCAGAAATACGCATGTCGAACTTACGGCGTTTTATAATTCTTATATGCCAAATCTACGATAACCTTAAATCTACGAAGAATCAATGTCAAGTAAAATATATTTGTAAAACCTCCCGTTGGGGGGAAGTGGGGCTTTAATTGTGAGTATGTCAGATACTTAATTATTATTCAAAGATAATTTATTTACGAGTCTTGAAGCCTAACGGATACTTGAGAAGTTTTAAAATATCACATAAATGTAATCTAGTCAATTTTTATTCTTATAAATCGTACCTACAAATAATACACTATATATATATATAGCCTACCATCACAATGTTATTTACACTAAAACATTCCGAATTATTTTCGATTCAATAATTATAACTAATAAGTACTTACTGACGATGTATTTTCGTTTAGTTTAATATAAGGGATCATATCTTAATGAATAGAATAAAAGGTGCCAATATAGATTTCGACGATTTTCCGCTAAAACTTCACAGCTCCTGAAGACTGAAACGCAAACATATCATTTGATTTCGTCGCAAAGTATAAGAAAACCTAAATATTATACTTCGCGATCAGTACTTGGTTTGTTACCTATTTTGCATCTCACTGTCTTTGGACTCCACGTTTCGTCCGATAAGTCTCCGCCCAATGCATATTTCATTTTTACATTTAGGGTTCCATACCGAATTATCAGCAACAGATTTATAATATAATGCTTAACCTATAGTCGGGTTATCACGTGGAGTTTTGTAATAAGTATAGAATCTTACCCGCCTTTACCCAGTGTATGGTGTGGCCACAGTGGCGACAGTGTAGCTCCGCTTATCTAAACTCTAAAACTCTAAACCCGCAAACGTTGATTTTGTTAGCATCATCTATCGTAATGGCAATAAGGTTTAAGCGAATTTATTGAACTACTCGACGACGTCGACTGGTCGAAATTTGTATAATATTTCAGTTTTTAGACAAATTACCACTTATACTGATTTCTTATATGTGTATATTAATATTAGGATCGTAAAAGATATATTTTGAAATGTCGAGTTATGTAATATTTCGTGTACCGCATCTCGCCGGTAGTACAGGGACACCAACGTACAAATCGAGAAATACGTATGAGGGGAGATTTTATAAGATATAAAAGTATTTATGATTATCTTTAAGTGCACAATTACGCGTAGTGTAACTAGGGGGGACGGGGGGCGAGGTAGTTCAGCACAAAATTCTTCGGTCATTCGCGATAAGGCTCTATTCGTACAAAAACCTGACCCGATATATTCGACATCAACGTGGCATACTTTCCACATGTGTCGTGCACGTTAGCTACGAACCAGAATTGAACCCGTTCGACACTGTTCGTAGGAATTACAAAGAAACGTTTATATTTGGTAGTAGGTTTGGGATGTTTTGAATGTCTCGTTATTTTATGTAAATTTTATTGAAATGATTGGATGATAGGTTTTCATATGAAATATTGTATAGTTTAATTTGTAGGGTCGCAATAAAGTGTTTTAACAAAGTGCTGCATTTTATTCATTTCTTAGAATCTATTTCCTTTAATGATAGAGGATGATGGTAGGTACCCCAGTCTATAGCATCTGAACAAGATGCGCTGTCGACCTATTTTGGCTTTGGATATTCGAGAATCCACAGACTGATACCGAAACGCGAGTAAGCTTCGCCACCTTTTTATCTGAGGACGACGGAATTTCTATATTCCTACCACCCATTTAATATCCAGGTGTTCAGACGAAGCCCAGCACGTTTCTGAAAAGTTTGAAACATCTTGGACCCGGTGGGGATCAAAACCGCGACCCGTTGATCATTAGACCGACGAGCAATGCGTTATTTTTACTAGACTCAGAACCATTATTTTCTAGCGGCGCTGTAGAAGCAAGCGTCTGGCCTATATCTGTGAGTCAAGGTGGGTGGCCTCCTCGAAACCTCGGAAATAAGACCGGACGCATAATATACAGGATACAAACTTAGTGATACTATTGTTCGTGTCTAAACAGTGTGAACCGAATGAGCGACACGCCCATAAAATCAGTTCGGCGGTTTTGGGTCAACGGCTAACGATTTGTACTTAGTAACGAGCAACAGGTATTTTAACGAAGAGGTTAAGGTGAGGTTGCCATAAGGCTTACCTACTCATTACCAAATGCAGGTGGCTTTTATTAATCTAACCTCAGTCTTCGATCCAAAGGCATCAACGTAAAGCTAATAATCGTAATGAGTCGTGAATTCGATTTCCACGAGATCCAACATTAAGGATTAGATATTCGGGTACTAGGAATTTAATCAACAAAAAGGTTTAAAGAATTTATTTTCTCAAAGAATATACATATTCACTTAATGAGAAAACATTAATGCTTAAACTTAAATGTGTTTACATGCATCGGACTTTAATTAAACGAAACAGTGATATATAATAAAAACATGCTTATTATTAACTTATACTTATTCTAAAATATGGAACTTTAATGATTTCTTGAAGATATTTATAGACTGGGCGTTTTTTAAACTTTCAGGTAACTTATTGTACAGATCAGCACCCGTAAATCTTAAACTATTTTTACCGTAATTAGTTCGGGGTTGGGGTAGTGACAAGTTATGTTTATTTCTGGTTTGGTATCTGTGATTTTTCTTCGTAAAAGTTGTTTGACTGTGTGTGCTATGTGTGATAATTTTATGAATGTAAATGCATGTATGATAGGTAAATAGTTGAGAAATGTTAAATAATTTTGTATTTTCATAAACCTTTTTAGTAGAAGTTAGTGTTTTATAATTAAACAAAGATTTTATGATTTTTGATTGACATGTTACTATAGGTTTTAAGTTGGTCTTTGCTGCACATCCCCACACTGGAATAAGATAGTCTAAATGCGGTTTGACTAGAGCATTATATATAATATATTTAGCCTTATGGGGAATACATTTGGATATTTTTTTCACTAAACCAATCAGCGGGTATATCTTTGATCGAATATGGTCAATGTGAGCTTTCCACGTAAGTCTATTATCTAAAATAAGTCCAAGGTATCTCTCCTGATTAGATCTCTTAATAGTTACTTTGTCAATCTTAGGTGGTTCAAAACATGGTATTTTTTTATTTTTTGCAGAAAAAATCATGTAGGACGTTTTTTCAATATTTACAGTTAGAAGATTAGATTTTAGCCAGCGTGATAATATGTTTAGATCATTTTGAGTTTCATTTATAATTCTATTTATACTATGACCAAAGTAAAACAGACAGGTGTCATCGGCATATAAAGAAATATTACCTTTGAGGCCTATTTTACTGATATCATTGATATAGACCAAAAATAACAAGGGTCCTAAGATGGATCCTTGGGGAATACCACACATGATTTTAGTCAGGCTACTTTCGTGTTTGTTAATTTTTACTAGTTGCTGCCTGTTACTTAAATATGATTCAAATATCTTATGAGCCGTACCTCCTAATATATGACTTAACTTTTCTAAAAGGACCGAATGGCTGATTGTATCGAAAGCCTTTTTCAAATCTATAAATATACCAAAAGCTATCTGCTTATTGTCAATGCTTTCACTTATTTTCGTCACAAGATCAATTGTTGCATTAAGTGTACTAGATCTTGGGCGAAATCCATATTGACCGTCGTATAAGAACTGTCTATCATTCAAATAGCCAAGTAGTCGGGTGTGGAGTATCCGTTCATAAATTTTAGATATTACAGGCAACACTGAAATCGGTCGGTAGTTACTAGGGTCACTTCTAACACCATTTTTATAGATTGGGGAGACCTTAGCTATTTTGAGTTTATCTGGAAAAATACCCTGCGCTAAACTATTGTTTATACAGAGTGTTAAAGTAGGTACTATAATGTTCTTGCAACATTTAATTGTTTTTGTAGTAATGCCATCATATGCGGAGCTACTATTGCTATCAAGATCATCAATTATATTAGATATTTCTGATTGAGAACATGGTTGAAAATATTCAAGTTTATTAGATGTTGCATTAGACAAAGTGTAGTCATAAGTAGAATGTTGAGAGTTACCCCTAATACGACTTGCCAACAATGATCCTATTGATGAAAAATAACTATTAAACGCTTCACAGATACCAATGCCATCGGTTATATTATTATTATTGATAGAAAGTTTTACGGGACCGAATTCTGTTCTAATTTTATTATGTACCAAATCATTGATTAATTGCCACATCTTTTTTGGTTTGTGTCTACGAGCATTAAATTCATTAAAAAAATATCTCTTTTTTTTTAAATCCCGCCAAATACCAACTTCGACGGGACAGACGGCAGAGACATCCTTCATCCTTAGTCTCCCCGTGACCACTGCTGCTGCAAAACATCCGAAACGTCGATTACGAATAAGGTTAACCAATATAATATATCTCGTGTTTTAAACAATAACCAAACCGTTACAGTTATTATTTTTCTATGACAGGTAAAAGGCGGTCTGACTTTAGTAGTATCATCCAAGCAAGATGCGTACCGAACGTCGAAAACCTCAAGGTAGCAGGGAAACGCTGGATTCAAGTAGTAAACGACCGGTCGTACTGGAAGTCTATGGGGGAGGCCTATGTCCAGCAGTGAATCGAAGATACTACTTATACTAATACATACATATTTGGTAGATCTGTTTATAAACATATCCTATTTACGTTACAAAACTTGTATAATTAACTTAAAGGTAAATTGTATAACATCTTAATGTCTGTAATTCTTTTTAATGTCCTTTTATTTATAGACGTTTTGCGCCCTGCCCGACTGAAACTGTCATTAACTTCTTTCGGGTTCCGACTCCTATAATCCTCTCAAGTGACGTAGTTCTATAAAATACCCAACATGTAAATACTGTCTATAGTTTACGCGCGTAGTACACATTTAAATAAAACACTTTAACAGTTTAAAACGCCATATATAGTTAAACTTATTTGAAAATGATTTTTAACTTCGTCCCGACGTTTCGACGTTTAAAATATATATCGCGTTTTAAACATGTATTTCGACGGGTGGGAGTCCAGCCAGACGGGATCCCGAAGGAATTACGCTATAGAATATGCGATGCCCACGTAGTTCCAAAAAGCTGCGTTGCTCATTATCGATCACTTGCGCGCGCCGTTTTATCTTTGAGCTTACAAACGTCAGCTGGTCACAAATAGCTCGGTTGCCACCAGTGAGGAGTTGAGATTTCGGTGTCTAAATCCAGGTGACAAGATGCCAGGGGCCAGGCATAAGATCCTGGGCCACGTGCTGTCTGGTTTCTGCCACAAGATGAACAGACGCAAACCCATCTACGGGGATTCCCTGGACACTCCGCTGAATAGGTGCCTCACCACTTTCGACATCACTCTATTGGGTAAGCACAATCAGTGTTTAATTAAATAAACCACCGTTGAAGGCTAAAAACTCTCCGTGGCTACTGCAAAGCATCAGAAATGTCGGGCCTTAGTCAAAATAATCTCCAAATACGTTTAACTAATATATGTCGCGTTTTGAACCGTTGAAGTGTTTTATTTAAATAAGAAAGTATACAATCGGTGTTCAGACAATATTAGTACTCACTCATAACGTACATAATAAGTACTTTGTAATGTATGCCCACTTGAATCCTTGTTCACATCCACAACGCATTGTTAGCTGTATTTGTTTGAATGGATAATAATTAATTATTTATTACCTAGAGACGGCGAATAAGCGCGCTTTGAAATAACATCTACCATATATCGTCAGTGAATCATGCTTGTAACTAATTTTATCTTGTTTATCTTCTATGTTGGTATGGAGTGAAGAACCCTAACTATGCTATATCGAACTTTGAAAGATAATTTACCTTTAATGTTTTGTCTCGACTATAGAACTTATCTACGATCACGAAAGAAATATGTCGCACTGTGCATGCTTGCCCGGCAATTGTTTATTGTGCGCAATAAAAATACATATTACTTACCAAGTTGGATATAGTGTGTAGAGATACCTACTTTCGTGTTTCAACTTGCATCGAGTCCAAATGTTTATCTGTTTTTATGCATGTTTGTATTGATGCTATATTATATGCACGAACACGGTAGCTCAGTTGGTGTAATCAACAACACATATGGACAGACTCGTTGGTCTTACTTTTTTTAATAAGTCCGATGAACGAACCATCGCCCACAGATGGAAAAGTCGTTATGTTTAATTGTGTTTCGGTTTTATTTATGGATTTCCGTATCCAGAGCCAAAATATTATCGAGATGCTATATGGCTCCATCTATATTTAACCTACCATCAAGTGGACCCCATCTTGTCTGTCCTCCATGGCTTCGAGTCCCCCCCGATTCTATCAATCTGAATATTGTTTTTACTGAGTATGGCTGATATATTACTGTTTGTGCCCATGAAAAAGTAACGAACGCCTATTTCTATAACCAGGATAAGAGCAAGTCCAACGTGTTCCCAGGGCTCCCTAGAAAGCATCGCGCTGGTGGTGTGTTTAGTACTTCTGGTCGCCTATTGTCTCCGAGGAGGTTTTAGTACGATTTACAACACTTTCCACGCCACTAAAGCACATGGGCGGGCATTAACACCATAAGTTAAAAGAGGACAAGACCAACTCCAGTATAGCCGATATGGTCATGTGGCTTTTCAGGTATCGGCCACATGGTAGGCGCTGGCATCTACGTGCTCACGGGCACAGTCGCCAAAAACATGGCTGGCCCGGCTACCGCCCTCAGCTTCCTCCTTGCCGGCATCACGTCCACGCTGGCTGCGCTGTGCTACGCCGAGTTCGGTACCAGGATTCCGCGGGCAGGCAGCGCATACGCGTACACTTACGTCAGTATAGGCGAGTTCTGGGCCTTTATCATCGGCTGGAATATTGTTCTGGAATATATGATTGGTGAGTGTTGTGTTGCTTAATTTCGAAAGCTTTATTAAAGTTAGGTAAATCACATATAGCTTACTTCATAAATCATTTTAATTCCCTCATAAGAGCTTGTATAAATAACATAATATTAAGCTCGGGTTGATTTCAAATTCAGTAACGACGACATACCGAACTCGTCCTCTACCCGTGATCAATTTGTCGATCCGGTCAATAGGAAAGTAACGAAGCACGGTCGTTGATCTTGGGTTCGAGTCCCTCTAGTATTAAATATATTCAAATTAGAGTGACGGCAAAGAAAATTAAAACACATAAAGTTAACAAATATATTTCGCATTTTAAACCTGTCAAAGTGCACTTAAATGGGTATAGACAAAATATATAGTACGCGCCACAGATGCCACTTAGTATTTATACCTATATAAAAACATTTCAGGTGCAGCATCGGTAGCGAGAGCCTCGTCAGGCTACCTGGACGCTTTACTGCACGGAGCGATCAGCAACGCGACCATATCGGTGACGGGAGAACTCCACGAAACTCTTCTTAGTAAATATCCGGACATTCTGGCGTTCCTGATCTGCATCATAGCCTCCCTGATCCTCGCCGTCGGCGTTAAGACCTCCGCTTACATTAACAACGGTCTGACCATTCTGAACCTCATCGTGATCTCCCTCGTCATATTCCTCGGCTTCTTCTACGCCGACCTGAGCAACTGGTCCGATCTGCACGGAGGTTTCATGCCCCACGGGCTGGGCGGAGTTCTCACCGGGGCCGCCACCTGTTTCTACGCTTTCGTCGGCTTCGACAGCATATCGGCGTCCAGCGAGGAAGCCAAAGACCCGACACGTTCCATTCCTACGGCGACCCTTCTCTCTATGGGTGTGGTTGCGATAGGATACATCCTAGTGGCGCTGTCTCTCACTCTCATGGTGCCTTACAATACTATTAACGTTGACGCCGCTTTGCCTGCGGCCTTCGAAGCCGTTCACGCCGACTGGGCCAAGTATGCCGTCGCCGTGGGGGCTATTTGCGGAATGACAACGACCCTATTGGGGTCCTTGTTCTCCCTGCCTCGTTGTCTCTACGCGATGTCCTCGGACGGCCTCTTGTTCGGTTTCCTCAGCGATATGAGCAACAAGTCTCAAATCCCGATATCGAACCTAATCATATCAGGTTTCTCTTCGGCGATCATAGCTCTGCTATTCGATCTTGAGAAGCTCGTCGAGTTTATGTCGATTGGGACTTTGTTGGCGTATACAATAGTAAGCGCTGCTGTAATCATCCTGCGCTACCGGCCCACGCCGCCTTCCGAAGATAGGGACTTTGGAATACCACAATTGGAGTCTCCGGGAGATCGCGAGGACAGTTCGGCTACGGGAACACCCGGAACTGATGCGGGGTCTTCGTCATCCGAGGTAATCTAGACTTATGTATCATACATACAGATTTTGTGTCAAGCAAATCGCAACTGTTGGTCAAACCGCTTTTCGTGGAGTAATATTCTAAGGAAAATATAAACACGAGTTTTTTTTAATGATGACAGACGAGCATGCGGTTCACGTGATGGGAGGTCAAATACCCTTTCTTGCTTCTTTAAACTATGTTTCTATCTACATATTTCAGATGTTTGAAGCCTTAACCGTCGGTCGTCTCCGACCGCAATACGCGTGGCTCGAGCCCCTGGTGGGGGGCAGAGCTCCCGGAAGCGCCGTCACCAGTTGCGTGTATGTGTTTACCGTGGCCACGGCCATCTTGAGCGCCCACAACTTGCTCACCAAGCACAACGTGATGTGGATGGTCATCCCGGACATCGTGCTCAGTTTAATTATTGTAGGATGTGAGTCTTATAAGGTTTCTTCTCAAAATATTTTGACTGTTTCGTCTTTATAACACTGGAGGTCAGACAAACATGGGGCTACTAAGTGCAGGGCACAATGTCTCTGACCGTAATAGCAATAGGTCGTGAACGACCTAGACGGAATACAGAAATTGTTGTCCCTCTTTGAATTGCAGGTCTTTTCATCATCTGGGCCCACCAACAGAGTCCGACCCGTCTCCCCTTCCGCGTGCCGTACGTGCCTCTCCTGCCAGCCGCAAGCGTGATGCTCAACGTGGAGCTAATGGTCAACCTCAACGCCCTCACTTGGGCGAGATTCGCTATTTGGATGACTATTGGTAGGACGACCTTGCTTAAGTTATCTGTTTCCTTCTAAATTAAAATAAAACACTTTAACGGTTTAAAACGCGATATATTAGTAAAACTTATTTAAAAATGATTTTTAACTTCGGCCTGACGTTTCGGATGCTTTGCAGCAGCCGTGGTCACGGGGTGTCCCCCCGTGACCATATTAGTCAAATAAGTTTAACTAATATCGCGTTTTAAACAGTTAAAGTATTTTATTTAAATGTGTACTACTCGCGTAAACTATAGACAGTATCTGTTTCCTTTTTCTATTTCTTCGGCGTTTTAATGACACAATTTTCCATTATTTTCTTTAGCACGTGTCCCTTCTACTCCCCCCGAAAGCCTTCCTAGGTGAATTGTCTAACCAACACAAAAATAATTCAATTAGAACCAATAATTCCTGAGATTTGCGCGTTGAAACAAACAAAAACTCCAACTTGATAATATTAGTAAAGATTACAATTGACATTAATTCGCTTAAAAATGAATATTTCAGGACTCCTTCTGTACTTCCTCTACGGCATACACCACAGCAAACTCGGTGAAGGCGTGACCGGTCTTCTGTCGCGCTCCAACAGTGGGACCCACACCGGCTGGGGTGCCGTGGACAAGACGAGCACTCTCGCGCGGCGCGTCGGACGATTCGGCCGCGGCAGCCGAAACGACGACCGAAAACCCATCATCTGCGACGACGAGCTGGCCAGACGGGAACCGTGATTTTAAATGGATATATAACGAATTGACAAATCCGAGCTTCTTTTCTTGCTGCATTTATGCTGATTAAGTGCAGAGTTACGGCTGTTTTAGTATAGGCGCGTGCGCAGGATATTTCACAATCGCAGGGCTAAAAGTTTGCATTCCTCTAAGTTGGAACAGACTGTAAAACATATATGACAAAGCGCTTTTTTTTTTTTGCTTCTCAATACGATCTGGTGTTTTAGGTAACTGTAATTTGATTAGGTAAATAAAATTTTCATATTACAAATCGCTATAAAGTGGTATCACGACAAGTGTATTGTAGATATTTCATACATTAATTTTTAAAATCACGCACGTTAGCACATTCCTGACGCACATTTTTACCTGTAGTGAGAGTAGGTTTGTGGTCAATACCAATTATAGGTCAACATGTGTTGCGCAAAAACGTGTCAATAGTCAACCACGTTAAAAGCCGGACACGTAATTACTAATTTTCTGTACTTATGTAATTATTATATATGAGGCCGCTAGAGCCAGAGTAGCCTAACTGCAATTTTATGACTTATTTATATTTTCAGTCTAAAAATGTTAATCTGCAAGAGCACAGTGACCGAAAATTGTTAAAATAATTCTTACACAAATAATAGTACAAATTCATTTTATCTTCCTCCTTATTGAATATCACGTTTTTATTATTAGGCCACTCTGACTCTAGCAGCCTCATATGTGGATTTCTTTCTACCCATTCTATATGGTTCCTTGGTGCTTGAAGAGTGACTCTGTGAGAGATGTTCCCATTTAAGTTTATTAAAACATGCTGCCGATATGTATAGACAATTAAACTACAATAGTAATAAAAAAACTTCTCAACGTAACCTTCGCGCACAATCTATCTTCCAATATTCCATGTACAGATAATATAGGACACCTTGCTTAGTTGATTTCTACTCGAAAATAGCTTTAGGAATATTTTAACTAAATGTTGTCAAATAAATTGTTATATATTATAGTTAGTCGTTAATGTAAATAAAGGAAATGTAATCAGTTGGTGTTTTATCATTTTAAGAGGGGAGTACAGATCTAGATTCCCTTTATAGAAACACTAGCTGAGACAGTGACTACGTCCGCGAGAATCGTTATTTTGAGCTACCAAATTTGTTTTTGCACCCCTCCACTTTAGAACTTAGCTTCCTTACCACGTCGGTCGCTTCCCGTGTTTTGAAGTTAATCTTAAAGAAAGTGGCTTTGACCCATTAGGAATAATCATTTGAATTTTCCATCTCTTGATTATTCGAACGTTGACTGTTCAAACAAACAAACAAACGTTCACCTTTATGTACATATTATTTATCGTTGACTGGTGATAGACCTCGTCATAGAACTAACAATTAAACACAAATAACAAAATATAATAGAGGTACGATCTCACACAAAAAAAATCTATTTTTATCTATTTTTGCTTAGTGGCAACGAATTAACGACGCGCACAGGACTTGAACCGGCATCCATACCCTCCGTGTTGTTACGCTTGCCAATTGAGCTAGCGTGTCAATTGGTTAGAGCAGCACACGTTGAAATTTTTAATATGACATTTACGTAAATTATTGTTGGCAATGCTACGGAACCTCACCTGCGCTAGCCCGGTTCGCACTTGGCACATCTTTGTTAATCTCATCTTTGAGATTCTTTATAATAACAAATTTCGGATCTAGATAATGTTAAAGTAAAGAGGTGGTTTAAATAAAAACTCATTTATTCAGTATTCAAGGTTTTATTTAGAATTTCGTGTTTTATATATATATATACAACTGTTATATAAACATACTACGGTATATTGTAATATGTAAAATTGACTAAAATATAAACTAAGAGAGAGGTAGCGACATCTTTAAACGAAACCAAATTGTCATTAGAATGTAGTTTATTGTTAGGGGTAAGTTCCAAGTTGTTAGGGTTTCGTACTGCAAGGAGAAAAACGGGACGCCATTACTGAAATCTTTCAAGATCCATCAAATTTTGTACGTCCGTTAACTATAAAACGGTTACGGTAGTACACATTTAAATGAAACGGTTTAAAACGCTAAATATGAACTTATTTACAAATTATTTTCACTCATATCACAGACGCGACTACGGCTGCTGCAAAACAACCGAAACGTCGGGCCTAAGTTAACTAATACATTTCGCGTTTTAAACTGTTAATGTGTTTTATTTAAACTTTACTAGAATAAACACAAAAACGAAAAAAAATCAATGATGACGTGTAAGATCGCTGTAAATGCCGGTTCAAAACCCTTGTCATCGAATTAAATTTATATTTTAATTTATCAAAAATGCACTTCAAATAACAAAACTAGGTAACAATATGCAATTTATTGTCCCCAGTCTAGTACGGAACCCACGTACGCGAGTTCGACTCGCGCTTGGCACTTTTGTTTTAGAGGCCAAAATACAAAACAGTTCGTAAGAGACGAAATTTAATACTCTAGTACAATTTTTATAAACTATTTCCCAAAAACATCTCAGAAGTTAGAGCTTAGCTCGACGGATTATGTTTTGTCTCTGTTCTTTGTAGGGATTGTGGGAGACAGACAACGCAATATTTCCCGTTTAAAACAGTTCGTTTTTTATTTAACGTCTGCCACTCAACGAATAATACGTATTTACATATTATAATCCAATTCCCGTAAAGCCCATATTTTCTCTAAACACTTAAATAATTTTAATGCAAGCGTGCTATTGAAACACAGTCAAACGTGCCTAGTTAGACAATACATAAAGAAATCTGTTTTAGATTTAAAAAAATTACGATATGCGCAGGATTCGAATCCCTTCGCTCTGCTATCGAGCTATCGTATGATAAAATCTTTTCTCATCATTAAATGTACAAAAAAGTTTCCGTTAAATTTGTATTGCCTACACAAATTTCGTTTCTTAAATTATAAGCTTACAGAAAGACAATATGTCATAACTAAAAAAAAACTTAGAGCCCCCTTTATTTACGCGCTAAATAAACAGCAATAATTTTCGTATAAACATTCAAACAGTAAACTTTTAACGGCCTAAAACCACGTAATATATTACGTTAACTTACATATACGTGCACGGATGGTAAAAGAATTCGAAACATCAGATGGTAGAACAAATTTACTGAATACATTTCGTGTTTTAAATCGTTAAACGTTAATCGTTACTCGATCACATTTAGATAATTACTTTGAGCTTCTGTTTGTTTCTTTATTAACATAAAAACAAATACAATATTTTTTCCTAATAAACTAAAATTAATATCTAATTGATGGAATGATTTCAAGAGAATTCAAATGAACGTTTTAATCTACGATTAACTAACCGATGGTTAACTAAACAGTGAGTAACCACAGAAATGAATTAATTGCGCTTTTTTTTTAAATTCCATAAATATAAGTATTTTATTAACAGCCATTTTAATTGGGGCAAAGTTGTTGATATCAGTCCCACAGCTGGGAATTACGGCCACTGCTTTTAGCTGACTTTATATCATCCAAATCTAAAAGCACAGCCGGGCAACGATCTGCCGACCTCGGCTGTGAGATGGAAATAAATAGATGATATTCAAACACAACCCAAATACATAAAAATAAATATTAAATAACAACGTAACGGTTTGTATTATAGGGTCTTAAATACTGTCTCGAGGTAATTTAAATAAAACATTTAACGGTTTAAAACGCGAAATAGTTAAACTTATTTGAAAATATTTTAACTTCGGCCCGACTTTGGTTGCAGCAGCCGTGGTCAGGGAACAGTCTTCATCAAATAAGTTTAACTAATATATCGCTTTTAAACCGAAATTTATTAAGGGTCTTGGTCAGTTTTATATAGGTTCGATTTTCGACAATTTTTGTAGAAAATTAAGATGATGATGCATTGATTTCGACCAATTTTACATGTGTTTTTAACTTTGTTTACTTTTGAGTGACCAAGACACCTTAAAGACCGCTTAAATCAGTCTCATCCGCGCCGCCCGATCTGCCAGGCGCTGGGCGGCAGCCGCTGCAGCCGCTGAATGGTCCGCCGCCCCCACTGCAGCCAGAGGAACCCGACCACGAGGCAGACGGCCGTCTCTATGTAAAACCCGTCGATTCGTTCGTCGCACGCGCCGCCGTTGCTCTTGCAGACCTACGACGAACAAACAGTTCTCAGTTTCTTCTTCAGATAGAGGACAGACAAGTAACCATACGCGAGTAGTTCACATTTAAATAACTTTCAACGGTTTAAAACCCATAATATATTTTACTAGGACCTAGTGTCACACTCGGTTCTGTAAGGAGCCATCCAGTTTCTTAGACCTATATATCTATAAGAGATGGCGCTAGCGTAGCAGTTTTGACTTTGACATTGAGACACTTTTCATATATTTCATATTCGTCCCCCCTTGAAAATGGCGGCATGCAACTTCGTGCCGTGGTTAAATTAAATGAAATAATAAATATATAGCGTGTTTAAATATTTGTAAAGTGTTTTATTTAAACGTATTTAGCCATATAAGAAGAAAAAGAGAAGGAAAAGGGTTTTTTTCTTCTTCTTTTGCCGGTGCTTGACCAGATAAAAAGGACTCTTCTTGTATTGTTCTAAATCTATAAAAATATTGACTAAGAAAGTCGGGGCGAGTCCTCTACTTATGAACACAATATTTTTGACTTTGACTTTGCATTAATTAAATATTCAAAACTAACTTTAGAGAAATATGCCATTCCCATACCTCGGTCTCCAGCTCCGTAGAACAAGTGTTGTCCTTCAGGTTTTCCGCTGTGCAAGTCCTGTATGTGAGCCTGTCAACGGCCCACAGGGCCAGGGTGTTAGGCCAGTTGGTGCCCAGGTTGGAGACGGTGTTGAGGAGGGTCATGTAGGTGCCGCCCACCGTCGGGTCGGACACTTTCGCGAAGAACGCCATCACGGCCACGAACATGCAGTAGAGGCAGGTCTGAAAGATTTTTTGGACGGTTTAAAACATTATTTATGATTTAACTTTAATACAACCTAAGCAAATACCAGATAAAAAGATACGCTGCCGACCTATTTCGACTTCAAATATTTCTAACTCCATAGTCTGAAACCGAAACGCGATCACTTCATGGATTTTCCATTCGGTTACGACTATCTAGGCAGCACGATCAAAATTACACATTTTCCTTTAAATAAGTACACAATACAATAGACTGACCTGATGGAATACATACAGGCACATCAGTATGAACAAGTAGAAGTATGATGGGCCCGAGTCGCCCAGCAAAGTGGGTGTGACAGCAACGAGAGCAGCAGCAATCGGTCCCACCAGCAGCCGCAGCGGGAACGCCCTCAGCCACAACGACAGCGGCTGTGGCCCAGTCGTGTGTTTAGCGAGTATCTGAAAATGTTTAAGTATTTGTATAAGACCTCCTCTATAGCTAAATGGTTAAACGTGTTGCCTAGCACTGCGTTAAGCGCGAGAGGTCCTGGGTTCGAATCCCGGGGAAACAGTAAATTGTTTCGGTCGGGCAGGGCACAGAAGTCTGATCAACTACTTGCCTGTTAATAAAACTGTGAAACGGACACAGAAATGTGTTCGCCCTATGCCCCACGAGGGGAAACGGGATTTCACACTATAAGTCTTGTTACACTTGTTCTATCGGCCTAACCTTAAAATAAAACACTTCGAAGGTTTATAACGCGATATATATTAGTTATTCACTACGGCCTAACGTTTCGGATGTTTTGCAGCAGCCGTGGTCAAGCGCAGACACGTCGTGCTATAGTTAAAAATAATTTGTAAACAAGCTTAAGTAATATATTTCGGTTTTTAAGCCGTTAAATTGTTTTATTTGTTTTTGGTTAGGATTTTGTAATAAGTGCAAGTTTTTTAAATAAATATTGGTACTTTCATAGCTTACTAAGTTCCCAATAATAAACGCACTCACCACAGGCATAATGATCTGCACAGGCACCAGAGGAACAGCCAGCAGGGCGAGGTCTTCGCGCGGAACACCTGCTTCCACCAGCTTCAAACCGGACACTGCGTCACTCGCACAGAATCCAATCTGAAAGTGTTTATATAGCATGACAGCTATTGATGATCTATTTTAGTTTGAAGATATCAAGAGGAGAGGAGAGATTTTCGAACCCACGACCACGGCGATGTGTGGATATTTCATATTAGGAGTTAGAAATGGAAGCTGATATACCCCAGCCTATAGCATCTAAACAAGATGCGCTGTCCAAGTATTTTGGATTTGGATATTCGGAAATCTACGGACTGAAACCGAAACGCGATTACACTTCACGGCCTTTTCGTCTGTGAACGGTGGTTCGTGAAGACGAATTTTCGATATTCCTAATCTTAACATCCATTCCAGATGATTCCTGATTTCCAGATGAAATTGACCATGTTTCAGAAAATTTTAAATTTAAAACATGTTGACCCGGTGGGCATTGAACCCACGACTCGTTGAGTATTAGCCATACATTGCTACTATAAGACCAACGTGCCCATCAATATCAAAAAAATATCGATTCTAGTCTCCAGCGTTAGAATCCAGGACAAAGCACGTAGCCACTAAACCATGTGGTTGTCACAGAAATATCATACCTTAGCTGTGAACAGAACAAGAGCCAACGTCCGAACGGCTGGCAATTTCACAATAGTATACAACTGTTGATAAGCGTTCACGATATCCTTAACACCTTTACTCTCATCTGAATCCACAGCATCATTCTTCTCGTGCTTCAGGAAAGCGATTAAAGTGGTAGTCACAATGAAGACCCAACCCCAGAACAGTAAGAAGCTGGACAGTGTCACCAGGCCGGTCTCCTCCGGTTCGTATCTCAGGTATTTGTTGCAAAAGTATGGAGATTCTAGTGCTAAGAACAATACATAGCCGAGGAAGAAGCCAGCCGTTTGACCCACTGTGTTGCATGTTGATGCGTGTCCAACATTACACCTGGAGAGTAAGAGAGGGACGATTATTAATTGTTTTGTTATTATTTTGACTGGAGTTTTGGTCTATTGGCAGCTAATGATCAATGGGTTGTGGGTGAGATCCCCACCAGATCCAGCATGTTTCTGTTTTTTCAATTTACAATTTTTCTGAAACATGCTGGACTTCGTCTGGAAATCTGGATAGTAAATAGGTGGTAGGAATATAGAAATTCCATCCGGGTCACAAACCACCGTCCACAGATGAAAAAGCTGTGAAGCGTAATCGCGTTTAGGTTTCTGTGAATTTCCGAATATCCAAAACCTAAATAAGTTTTATAGGCTGGGGTAGGTATATCACATACCACCATGTGAACCAGACACTATGTCCTCCTCTACCATTAAAAAAAATCAAATAATTAAAATATCAATAATAATAAATCTCTTTATTTAGCATTCATTTTTTACAATTATTAGACGTAGTATAATAAATGTGATGGCAATAAAAATAATAATAAAAGTAAAATAATAATACTACAAGATTAAATTTAAATTTTTGATTAAAAATGATGCCAAAAGGGTCTTACGTCAGCATAAGTTGCAGCACGGTTATTATGCTACAACACTGATTTTCAGCAAAACCCTACCGTTTGTCTGTTAGACAGCGCACATACAACCATTCGATACTATATAACAGTGACGTTAGTAAACATTTGGCAGTGAGTTTAATAAAAATAAAAAAAATAAAAAATTTTTGGGGAAAAAGGGGGGAGAAATTCTTGCGCCCAGCGGCAAAGTGCTCTGTAGTTTAATAAAAATGGTTTTTTGAAGCCAAATAAACTATTATAATTATGGGCTGGCGGTGGAATATTATTCCAGCATTTTGCATCCTAGAAAAAGAAAAACCCCCAAAAGGCGGCCGAATTAAATTTAGGAATTCCCAACCCTCCTGCATTGAGGAGCCTTGTTTGGAAGCACCACGACACCACTCTAATTTTTTAAAAAGATAATTAGGTATAGCATTTTTTATCACTCCAAATAGTAAAGTAGCTAAGTGCAATTCTCTACGCAATGTCATTTTAAGGATCCTGTTTTTGTAAATATAGGGTGTAACATGAGTGCGAGGGGCTATATTAAAACGATATCGAACACACGCGTTCTGTACCCTCTGCACTACACGCTCAGCGGCCGATTCTACTAATTCAATACTTGATCGTTGAGACACGGCCCGAAAACTAAAAGCGCTTCGTTTATATAACGGCGTATCCGGTAAAGTACTTTTAGCCGATACAAACAGTTCCTTACCACATTTTCAATGTGCTTCGAAGCGAAGTCTTGAGTCAAACGCTATACCCAAATTTCGTGATTGGGAAACACATCCAATATCCTCTCCGAGGACGCTTACTTTAGGTGCACATGTTTTAACATCAGCTACTTGTTTGTCAGTACCAAGGATCATGAATTTGGTTTTAGCCGGATTCAAATTGAGGGAGTTGCAAGAAGCCCATTGAGCTATATTTTCTAAATCTAAATTTAGTTTGCCAACGGCTATTTGAGTGTTCGACGGATCAAAAGGTAAATATAATTGGATATCATCGGCATATATATGATATTTGGCAAATTTAATGGAACTGACAACGTCTGCGCTATACAAATTAAACAAAATTGGTCCTAAAACTGATCCTTGTGGGAACTCTCATAAATAGCGTCCTCGGTTGAGACCGAATAGCCTCACCATTTACGGTATTCGTTAGTTCCACGATTTGTGTTCGTCCTCTTAGGTAGCTTTCAAACCATGCGACCGTT